>CM067369.1:53509067-53538371 GCA_034401795.1 Chaetoderma sp. LZ-2023a
TTTATTGATTTTCAAACCAGATGCATTTTGGAACTTTTCTAGTACGTGGTTTATAATTGCAAAATCATTGTTTGAACTGGCAATCACAGTTGTGTCATCAGCAAATTGTGACAGCTTAAGTGGTCTTTCTATGCCACGAATACATATGCCTTGAAATTTATTATTTTGCCTCAATGCTATGCCAAGGGATTCCATCACAATAACAAATAATAATGGCGATAGGGAACACCCCTGTCTAACACCACGTTCTAAGACAATTTCTCTGGATAATTGATTGTTCACCAAATAGCTACTCTTGATTATCTGTATATAAAATCTTAACCCATTTAATAAAGTTTGAGCCTAACCCAAATGATTGCAAAGAATTAAAAAGAAAATCCCATTCCACACGGTCAAATGCCTTTTCGTTGTCCAAGGCAATCACAGCTGAAAGGATGCTACCCTTCTCAACCAATTGTATACGGTCTCTTATTAACATGGTATTGGTTAAAATTGTCCTCCTATGTACAGCACATGTCTGCTCTGTTCCAATGATTTCTCCTAAAACACTACCTAGTTTCAATGTTAGTGCTCTGGATATTATTTTGTAGTCTACACATAGTAGAGAAATTGGTCTGTAGTTCTGAATTAGACGTCTGTCATTTCGTTTATATATTAGTCTTACGTATGCCCTAGACATAGTTGGTGGTAAATGGGGTTTCTAAAAAATTTCAGTGGCTAATTCTTCCATTATTGGACCTACACGGTGCCAAAACGTTTGGTAAAATTCAACTGGAAGGCCACCACACCCCGGTGATTTTTCTAGATTCATACCTTTAAGGGATTTAGTTAAATCTTCTAGTGTTAAGGGTTGATCACAAAATTCACTGGCTGTGTCTGACACCTTTTTGTCCATATTTGCTAACAAATCCAATTTTGCATCTTCATCAATTCCCTCTGACTTGTACAATGACTCATAGTAATTGCATACAATAGTACTCATTTCATTATTGGTAAGGACGGTTGAACCATCCGGCATGTTTAATGAGCACATCACCCTATCTATTGCCCGTGCTTTTTCTAATGTGCAAAAATATCGGGTTGGCTTTTACTCTTCTGCATGCATCTGGGCTCTTGCTCTAATGTTTGCACCCTCAAACTCATTTTGTTCTATATCTCTTATTTTACTTTTAATTTCAACCAGTAATTCATAATAATTATCTTCACCATTATTTACTTTAGCATTAATTTTCATCAGTGATCGATGAAGTGTTTTCTTGCGTTTGCGTATTTCCCGTGCTTTTCTAATAGCATACTTTTGGGAAACATACTTTAAATCCAGTTTTACATCCTCCCACCATTGCAATGTGCTCTTATATGATGCGTTCCTATTAATCCAATGTTGCTAACAACTCTCTATATTATTCTTATAAATTTCTTCTCCCAACAGTGTTGTGTTTAATTTCCAAAACCCGACTCCTTTTGTTACCCAGTCAGCATTGGCAAAGGTTACACAAACCATGTTATGATCTGAGAATGCAACTGGCTTAATATTAACATCTCTCCAGTACCCTGTCAACAAACTATTCACATAAATTCTGTCGATCCTTGAACCAACTTTACCATCTGCCGAAAAACATGTAAGATCTTTACCATGAGGTTTTGATATTCTATAGGTGTCAACTAAATTTTCATTATCACATATTTCTTTTAAGAGTCTATGTGATGTATCAGTATAAGTTGAAGTTGCATTCCTGTCATTTTCTTTGTCTATGACACAATTAAAGTCACCACCCATTACTAAGTTTTCAGTGATGTTATCTAGTGCTGTTGTAGACATCTCATTAAAAAATTTACGATGTAGTTGATGAGATGCAGGTGCATATATACACAGCAACATGATACGTGTTTGTTGTATATCTAGCGTGACTCTCACCCAGCGACCATTTGCACCTGATACTGAAGAGATTATATTTACATAGGCTGAACAACGAGGGAGTATAACAATTGCTACGCCTGCACTATTATTTTGAGATAATGAATAGAATATTCTGGATCCAGAAAGCTTTTCTAAATTATCGTATGATTCTGACTTCTGAATTTTTGTTTCCTGTATCAAAGCAATGTCAATCTGCTCATTTTTCAGAGTCTCTAGTAAGTGACGTTGCTTTATGTCACTATTATTTAAGCCTCTACAATTGAGTGTGCAAATTGGCATAAAACGTAACAAAATGATGTGTATAACCGCCATTATTAAGCTAACTAGATTTTGGTTTTTTTTTACCCTCTCTTAGACGATTTACCTATTTTGCTCGCAAACGCTGTACTACTTAGCTCAACCTTTTCCAAATGCTTAAATCACTACTACTACTACTACTACTACTACTACTACTACTACTACTACTACTACTACTACTACTACTACTACTACTACTACTACTGCTGCTGCTGCTGCTGTTGTAATACGCTGCTGCTGCTACTACTACTTTTTTTTTGGATGACACGATCAATGGACCGTGCGGAAAGCCTTCAATATCCAAAAATATATAAAAGACTGACAAATCATACAATACGCAAACACCAAACACATGTCAGCAGAAAACAAGCTTTCAAAAATTCATCAGTCTTTCCATCACAAATAATATGATTCAAAACATGTTCAATAGAAAATAATGTTATACCTACGTTATTATGCCCAGTTCATGAATAGGCCTGGGTGATTTTTAACTAACAGTCAAATTACGAGTATTTAAACTGAAGTGCTTCATCAGCCAAGCAAATGTAAATATCGCAGCTGACTGTTAGCATTTCTCTTTTCTTTAAGAAGCCATTTCCAAAACTGTCCGAGATTGTTTGCGATTTGTAATTTGCTAACCAATAATAAACAGTGTGGTCATTTCGAAGTGGTCTCAGTTTACTTTGAGAGAAAGATTGCCAATTTATCACTAGAAATTCATATAAATGATTATCTTAATACTGGTTTTTAAAGCGCATTTTCTCTTTCCAATGCACATATTATAAGACTGGACATTTTGAAAACTAAAAGACTGAAAGTAGACGTTACCTAAGGTGGAACCAGCATCCACGCAAAGGATCTCCGTACCAAAGCATTGATTTACATTTAGAATCTATTCTTAAAAATTGCCATCAATAATACAAACATAAAATGACAAGGACGGGTATAAAAACATTACACCATTTATAAACTCATCACACTAATTAAATTATTAATTATCATGGACATATCTTAATGGTGAAGCTGGCCAAAACCGGCCTATGTAATTGAATTAAAGAATGTCTCTTTGCAGGCCAAGGGAAGACAATTTTTGACAAATTACTGCTAGAATGACTGGCTAGGCTACCAGACCAGTCACTCCAGCAGCACCCAATAAGCAAGTATAGCCATGTGTGTCTATAATAGCTACAAAGTTCCGCATTTAGACAAGATATTTAAACATGCGTCCCATTTATAAAATTGCCCTAGCGCAAGCATCAACATGATGATAAGATGAATTTCCACTATGGTAGCTGACTCCAATATATAAAATTGCGAAAATTACCCCAGTGCAAATACCCTGACTGTTGCGAATCTATATTTACAATAAGTGTAATCACAGAAATGAAAATGGCGAGTCAACTTACATCAATGTAACGTTTCCAAATTTACCGCGGAACAAATATAATGAAGAATAACATGCACATATAATATACATGTATTAATGATTTTACGCAGAAGTTAAGCTACTTAGAATGATGATTGAATTCTGAACATCCTCCGCATAAAAATATCTTTAATTATTCATGGCGGCTTCTTTATTATCAATTTGTCATTTTCAATTGATATTAATTCTCCTCGGCACCAGACATTTTTAAAATCCTGTAGTCTATGTATTTTCAGGGCCTTTTTATATTCTCCCATGACATTACGCAATAACAACGCATAGAATATCCGCTGCAGTGATTTTACACGGTCTAATCCAGTACTTATGTTGATATCATGAGCCAGAGAACAGCAGTATTTCCAAATAGTCCAAATGCTGACGCTTATACAGCATTGGACATAATTCGTTCAGCTTTTAACATGGACATATTGGTCAGTTCATGGAATAAAGCTGTCCGAGTTGCTATGACAGTTCTAGGTACATTAAATTGTCGCAGGATCATCTGTACATATTGCCAAAGATGGACAACTAGCGGGCATTCAATGAATAAGTGCTGCAGCGTTTCTTCTGGGCCTATACAAAGCAGGCATTTATTGTCACCAGTAGCACATAATTTAGCTTTAGCCATGAGATGCTTAACCCAGAGCCTTCGATGGATCAGCCTCCAGACGACATCTATAGCTTGGTTTGGAATGCTCGGCATGTGTATCCTTTTCCACACCATTTCCCAGTTGTCTATATGATAGCCATATTCTTCCCAAGCTCGGATGCATTTCAGATGACTAATATGTTGATTCCGAAGCAGCTTATACCCATTTTTTACTGTCATCTTACATGAAATTTCTCAATCATCATAAATAAATTTTAATTCGTCTTCTTCGTTGGCAATTGCCATATTACAATAATGTGGTATAGCGTCTTTGATGCGAATTAACAGGTGGTTAGCATCTATTGGATGTACTTGCGCAATTCGGCAAATGTCTACTAATGGTTTCCATTTGCGGGTAACAGGGTTGACAATATCACGTATGCAGTTACTACCTTTCTCTGCCAGCGAGTGATAATACAAAGCTTTGTTTTGATAACATAATTGGATATTACCCCAGATATTAAATTTTAGAACGCTTTCCCAACATGATGGGGGGCCTCTCCACCTTAATAAAATGGTCAGAATTGCGTTTCAATTCTAAATAAATTGTAGGACACGCTTATAATTAGGTTGTGGATTTCTTTGCACAAAAGAAACTACTAGTAGAATATGGTGTTATATAGCATTCTGTAAGGCATCGAGATACGTTTGCCCACTGGATATCAGAATATAATAACATGATCAGAATCTTAAACCGTAACGACATGCATTTTATTCTAATATGACCAAATTTAGGCCTCGTAAAAGTCACTTCTACAAATCTCTTGAGAAACCAGGCATGTTTTGCCCTCCCATAAATACGCTAGAATAATCTTATTAATGTCATGTTCAACTTGCTGAGATATATGAACTGCATACGCAGTATACCATAACTTTGACAGGATCAACGTATTTATGACCAAAGCTCTGCCAAAAATTGTTAAATGTCGATGTTTCCAGGCATTAATCGTTTGTTTCATTTGTGCAATTTTATGGTCCCGGTTCAAAATTTCTCCAGCGACATCACTAAAATATATCCCTAAAGTCTTAATTGATTTATTCGTCCATTGGATATTAAGTGGTTGATCACACCTGCTCGTCCACAGACCTAGAAATAAGCCCGCTGATTTGTTCTTATTAATTTTCAGACAAGAGTACGTTTGAAACTTATCTAAAATGCTATCAAGACACTTAAAATCAGAATCAGACCCAGCAAAGACAGTTGTGTCATCTGAGTATTGTGACACCTTTACTGGATTACTGAGATCCTGAACACAAATATCCTGAAATGCTGGATGTTTTCTAAGGGTTGCGCCTAAGGTTTCCATAGCTAAAATAAAAAGCAAGGGAGATAACGCACATCCTCACCGCACACCACGTTCTAAAATTACGGGTTTACTAATTTAATCATTGACTAAGTATTTACTACTAATTCCACTGTACAGATTTTGACCCATTTAATGAATATGTCTAAGTGATTTAAATAAAGGTTTCTACTGTAGTCTATCGAAGGCTTTTTCATTATCTAAGGTGATAATAGTACCTGGGATATTGCCCTTTTCAACTAGCTGTAAAATATCTCTAATTAAAAATGTCTTTGTTAAAATTGACCGGCCATGTACACAGTGGGTTTGATCAGGATGAATTACTTCATCCAGGACACTTGTAAGTTTTCTAGCAATAGCTTTCGAAATAATTTCGTAATCTACAGCAAGTAGTGAAATAGGCCTGTAATTGCCTAGGTTATCCCGATCGCCTTTTTAAAATATGAGTCATACATAAGCTTCCGACATTATAATTGGAAGCCTACCTATTGACAAAATTTCATTAACGACTTATAGGAACTCAGGGCCAATCAGTTGCCAAAACGCCTGGTAGAATTCCACACTAAGCCCATCCCTGCCTGGTGCTTTATCTTGTTTCATGTTATTTAATAATGTGGTTAAATCCTCTAATGATAATGGAAGATCACAAAATTCTCTATTAATTTCCGACAAAGTGTCTTCGACATTGAGCAACATCTCAGAGGGGTTCACTTGATTAATACTGTTTGACCTGTACAACGTTTTATAAAATGTTTCCACTGTTGCCATAATTTCATTTTGAGACGTACACTTTATACCATTGCTATATAAACTCTGCATTAACTTTTCAATACCTCTTGATTTTTCTAGACTGAAGAAATACTTTGTTGATTTTTCTCCTTCAACATATAGTAATGTCCTACTCCTTGTTATTGCGTCTTCAGCATCAAACTCGGAAATTCTTTATCTCATTTCATTGAGATGTTCAGTTAACCGAATATCAATGTTCGCGACTTTGCGACTTAGTAAAGTTAATGACAGTTCAAGCCTTTTATTTCCTTGCACCTTTCCCGAGCTTTACCTATCGCATATTGTTTGGAAATCTCAGCAAAACCCATCTTGACATCTTCACACCATGATATTAAATTGTCATGAGAATCCTTGTTACGAAGTTTATAATTCCAGAAACATTTAACACACTGGTGATATTTGACATCGTTTAACAAAGAAATGTTAAACTTCCAACACACTGGACCACGTTTAACCCATGCAGCATTATCAAGCGTGACGTGGAATAGGCAGTGGTTGGAGAACGAGACAGAATGTATACCTGCATTAACAAGATTACCATTCAAGTCTCCTTGAACATATATCCTGTCAATACGAGAGGCCATTATCAGAACGCCGTGTATAATCATGATAGCTATCAATTAAATGCTCTTTATCACATAAATCTTTTAGTATGAAGTGAGATGTATCATTGTACACCGCAAGTGAACTCCGATCCCATTCTCCATCTATAAAGCGGTTAAAATCGCCACCCAAGATAATGTTCTCCGAATTCTCGCATACCGTAGCATCGAAGTTAGAAAGGAACCGGCATCTTTGTGAATGGGAAGCCGGCGCATACACAGAAATTAAAGTGTATATAAGACTTTAACCCATTGGCCATTGTCATCAAACGTTGAACTAATAATATTTATAGAGCACAGTCAGTGCCTTTCAAGGAAACAAAATTGCCACACCAGCACTAGGTTCAATGACAGGTGAGTAAAATATCTCATCATTTGATAACTGCTTGAATTTTTCTAGGTCGTCTGTTTTCCATAATTTCGTTTCTTGTAGCATAATAATATATATGCCCTTATCTTTCATTACATTCAATAGAGAACATTGTTTCACTTCATCGTTTAGGCCTCAGCAGTTTAGTGTACCAATTAACATTAAAATTAAAATTAAAAATGTAAGTATACCTGCCATAACCTAATTAGATTTATTTCTTTTGCTTAAATTTTTCTTGGCCCACTTGCCCACCTTCTCATTAAAATCGTGTGTCGTTAGATCAACAATCGGCAAGTGTTGGTACTTTGATATATCAGAATCAGTACGCATATGACGATAACGGACACCCTTTTTAGTAGCATAAGGTATTAATATCTGACCATCTTCACATCGATATACAGTCATATCTGACTTACTATCAAGTGACTGAGTATTAATTGAAATGTCAGAATCAGCGACGGACACACTATCACCATAGTCTATGAAAGACATGTTATGCGTATTGTCTTTTACCTCGCTGTCAGAGCTGGAATCGTCCTTCTGTCTTTTCAAATAACATGGCTTATCTGTGGTGGAGATTACTCTAACATTGATTGCTGGTATTTCTCCATCACCAGCAGAGATATCTGTATTTTTAATAATACCGCCAAAAGTGTCAGCCATGAGGTCTAAGGCTGATTCCTCTACGCATTCTGAGGACTGAGATCGGAAACGAGTTTGTCCAGCAGGAAGGCTTTCAGAATCATAAATTAGTTCCTCAACAATATCCACATCAGTACTAGCTTCTGGGACAGACATTTGCATCAGGCCCTCGTCCAGTACCTCAATCTCATCAGGCAAAACAGCTAAGACAGGATTGGTCAGAACAGCAATTTCAGCTACAGTAACTGATTCCGACACTTCTGGTCGCTCTGGCTCTGATTCCTCTGCATTTTGCGTATCGACAGCGGCCTGTGGGTTTGCTGCTTGCTTACACCGCCATTTAAAATGGTCGCTGCCTCCGCATATTAGGCATTTGTTCTTATGTGGGCAGGCACTTCCCAAGTGATCTGAGCCACCACATATGCGACATGTTTTCACTTTCCCCCTGTACCATAATGGAAGGAAAAACGTATTATCAATAGATAACATCTTTCATCCAAATACAGCGGATGCCATTCTCTAATGATCGATCAAATTGGTAGGTTTCACTATCAATAAACAGGACCAAGCCATATTTAGCCATTTCAGCGCTAATGCGTTCATTTGGTATTTTAAGTGGCACCTTCACTTTTACCATTAACCTGTCAGAGTCTATTTCTTGAATTTTACACACTTGACCATTGACAACAAGCCCATCCTCCAATAATCGTTCTTCCACCTGCTGACTGCTTACTGTCACATTCCAAACATTACGTTTGACATTTATTAATCCCTTTAATAGCTGTGTTCCAGCGCCTACCACGTCCTTTAAGCCATGGTAAACATCAATCGCGCCCACATCCCACCTCACAGTAATCAGCCGAAGATGTAATGGCTGGTTATACAAGCTGGATATGCTGAAAGCATGAGGTCACCATGCCTCGACACACAATACGGTGTAATGATCAGAGCAGCAAGCGAATAATCCGCCTATATGATACGAATAGAGGTCCGGCTAACATTAAACGACGACAAGCAATTCTGAAGTCGGCCAATATTAAAAGTGCTTTCACCAGTCAACGTGAAACGAAAGGGGCAAGCACAATTAAACGAGGACAACATACAACTGAACAAGCACGGCGTACAGTAAGCAGCCAACAATGGCTAGCTCTGAGACAGCAAGCAACAAGCTTGAAACACTCTGTCGCAAAAAACCGACCTCCAACATCAAAATTCCCAAGAGAAAATACAACAAAATCAACGTATATACACTTATAAAGAACTAAGCAAAAAATAAATCATATAAGTGTGGTAGAATTCGTCTAAAATCGACGTTAATAGCAGAGCCAAAAAGACATGTACATTCACTTCGACTACTACTACTACTAATACTACTACTACTACTACTACTACTACTACTACTACTACTACTACTACTACTACTACTACTACGACTTTCCTTTTTCCTCTTTTTTCCTTTTTTTGGTAACACAATCAATGGATCATGCGCAAATCCTTTCTACCCAAAAAATATATCGACTGTAAAGAAAAGTAAACATGTGAAAACTCAAGAGTAATCAAGAAAACAAACTATCACATCACTCATGTGTGTAGATATATACATATATAAATAATTTAATATAAGTCAACACAGGTGCTCCATAAAACTATATATTAATTAATAAATTAAATGAAATTTATTGATATTTGATTGTAATTCCATCCCGTCCCATATGGTACATAGATAGTATGTGAGATGAAGACAGCTCCTCAGGCTTTAGCATAGGAATCAAATGCATTGTGAAATAAAGGGTGGGTACCCTCAGTAAGGGAGGGCACATAATATCTATGTACCATATGGGACGGGATGGAATTACAATCAAATATCAATAAATTTCATTTAATTTATTAATTAATATATATTTTTATGGAGCACCTGCGTTGACTTATATTAAATTATTTATATATGTATATATATGTATATATCAATAAATTTAATTTAATTTTTTAATTCCATCCAGTCCCTCTGGTACAAATATATTAGTTGAGATAATTAGAGAAACGCATTTTATTTCTGTACTGAAGCAATCAAAATATTTTAACTGTAAATGAGCGATGTTAGGACGTACATGCATGTAATCTAGCATGCCTAGAAACAATCTTTACTTCCCTTGCTGTTTTAATAGTTGTATCCACCTACCTATTGTGTCTTTTGATACTGGTTTATGATCACCGACATAGCTAATGAACAATTGTGTACAGTTATTACGCAACCCACAGGTTCTATGTATATATTCTTTCAATGAAGTCACAACACACACTTTTTCGAAAACAAGTTCCGTTTGCTGCCTGCTAGGCCTTTGATAGCTTCAGCAGATCTCCAAATCTAATCTTTACAAATGTGTTCACAAACTCTATATTACGAATGTCAATCAAATATAAGGATTGAACTCGCTGGCCCGACAGAAGACTAAGCAACATCACAAGGGTTAACGATAATTGCTTCAATGATAGAATATTTACATCTGGTTCATTGTTAATGTAGTCAAGAACTAAATTGACATCCCATGTTGCGATATACCGTGGTAGTGCTGTTTTAATATTATATACACCTTACAAAAATCTCTTTATCAAAGGATCATTACCGATACTTTCACTATAGTCTCAACACTAAGCAAAGCAGATCATGCTGATCTTGCTGAATTTAGACCACTGTAGCCTAATCCAGACTTGTATAAAAAAAATTGAGAAAATCCAACACATTGTTTATAAATGGTGAAAAGGGATCAAGTTCCCTTTGTTCACAAAAACACATCCCCTTTTTGATATATACCCGATATTGGGATTGTGTGAAACTGCAGCCATGACTGCAAAAGCACGTCAACAACTTCTTGTGATATGCCTCTCTTGCGGAGTGCTTGCCTGATATTCTGAAAGCAGTCAGATGAAGCTTGCGCTTCAAGGGATGATGCATTACCCTGTTGTTTGGCATTATTAACAATGTCCTGCTCACTGGAAGGGTGCGTGGGCAGTCCGAGAAGAAATTTAGAAGCCTCAGAAATCAAAACTGTGTTGGCTATTAAAATCGCTTCTGCTGCATCGTCCTCCACTTTTCTTAATACATGACCTATGATACTAGAAGGAGGGGAAATGTAATTAAGTGATTTCCTCCAATGCATGGCAAAAGCGTCCCCAGTTAGCGTGCCAGGGTCCGGTTTCCATGACACACAATTGGGTAATAGGTTATTTAACCTGGATGCAGATAGGTCTATATCTGGTTTCCCAAAAACTGACATGAGCGGTTTAAAAACACATTTGTTTAACATCCATTCTATGTTCCCATGAAACCAAGTCCGCTTCTGTGTTTATGGAGCCAGGTAAGTGTACAGCTGATAGCCAAATATTTCTCGGGATAGCCCATAACCATATTTCCCTAGCAATGTTGTTACATAACACTTTCATTCCACCCTGTTTGTTAATATAAATCATAGCTGTAGTGTTATCCACGAATATTTCGATATGAACATTACGCATATCATTGCAAAATGACTTAAGAGTTAGTAATGCTGCATGTAATTCTAAATAATTTATATGTTTGCACGCCTCTCCTTCGTTCCAGGGTCTACCAGTCGATTGCCCATTATATGTCCCACCCCAGCCTAAATTTGAGGCATCACTAGTTAAAATAATGTCATGGTTGGGAACCATCACCGGTTTTTCACACATTGCAATGCTCCTAATCCACCATTTTAAGTCTTCTCTACATTCCAAATTCAGAAAGAATGTTGCGTCCTAATTGCCTAAGTTACTCTTCAGTGTTTCATTATTCAGAATTTCCAGTCGCTTTACATACATAGGTCCATGTTTCACAGCTGATTCAGAAGCTATTAATGTTCCGATAATTTCAGCAAACTCCCTAATAGTACATTGCCTTTTCTCTAACAGCTGATCAAGCTTGTTAATGGCTTTGACTGCTTTGTCGCTAGTTAATTTTATTGACATTTTCTTAGAATTTAATATGAAACCTAAAGATTTAATTTCTGTGGTAGGTTCTAATATTGATTTATCAGGATGCACAGTGAATTCTAGTCTGTCCATAATATCCACTGTCTCTGCAATATTTTGTTTACATTCACAATATGTATTTGACACCAATAAAGAATCATCGATATAGTTCATGTTCGCGTGACCCTGTTTTCTTAATGTCGAAAATATGCACTTTATCAATTTTGTAAATATACGTGGCATACTGGTAAGACCATTAGCTAAACAACAGAATTCATACTTACAGCCATTCCAAAGAAAAAAAGGTTGTCTTTTTCAGAAAATCTAATTTGTTTCCTCGGCAGTGTCTGTATTGGAATCACACACAATTCAATATGCAACCCCTGAATCGTTTCCAAAATATTAATATCACTTGTAATATTTTTCCATTCTCTTAAACATTTTGCTGTCTTTCCAGCTACAAAGTTTCCAGCGATAACATTTTCCAGTGGTTTACTACTAGTAAAACTCACCTCTGCTTCACTGCAGGTAGCTAGATTAGTGTTATGAGGCAACTCTACATCTGAGACTTCTTTTTCCAAACACCCCCCCCCCCCTCACCCCGCCCCCACCCCCTACGTTCCCCATCTTTGGGTTTGTCGGTGTAGAATGGTTGGTTCTTTTTGCCTAAAAAAGGTCTCCCATAAGACCCACGACCAAACATGTTATTGTGGCTAGTTGAAGGATTGCCATATTGATTCTTATTGAATTGGCCGGAAAAACCCGGTCTCGTTTGTTGGCCAAGTCTACTCGCTTCTCCAATATCTTTCAATTGTTTGGGCAGGTCATCTCCAAATACCATATCTGTCACTTTGTGATCAGGTTTACAGAGCTGTTTTTATCTCTTATTGATAACCGGCTTAAAGTTATCCTTGCAATATTGACTTAAAGCAGTAAATCCAGCTGAAATTAGCTTCATTGAGTCAGTGAGTTTAACAACACTGTCCTTACAATCAATCTTAGACTTGTTTGCAGCAAAATTCATAATAGATTCTGTTACTGAAATTAATAGCACTGTGCCTTTAACAAGGAATCCCTGTACATTGCCCATTTTTATATCTCTGGAATGTATGGGGGGATTAGCCAGATCCCATATATCGTGATTTACTCTAGGTATTGACAGATTATTGCAATTCTGTGGCCTAAGATATGCCTGTCTAAGCTCTCTTAATTTGTTTAATCTTTCCTTATTAGCAGCAGAGCGGAAAGAGATGTTAATTGAATCTGCCAAGCTTTGCTTAGTATCAGGTCCTGTAATGGTATCCTGGCAATAAAAATCCTGTATGTCGTTTAGCACCTCATTCCTCTGAGTCACTTCCAACTCATTATCACTCTCACCGTCATTAACTGCAGCACTCAGTTCGTTGGTAATGCTTGAGAAAGGGTCTGGAGTTTCGCCCTCCACCACTTCCTCCTCTCCCTCATCATCTGTATCATGAGGGGAGGTCTGTAACTGTAAAAGGCATTGTTTCACAGGCGGCTCATATTCTATCCGCTTATCACTTTTAACCGCCTGCTGTGATATCAACTTGTTTAAAAATCCATTTGTTTTTCTTGTGTTACACTTAATGACTCGATCATATTTAACATATCAGACTGATTCACAGCTGCATTACTTTGTTTCACAGATAACCCACTACACTCAGAATATTCACTGAGTTCAGAGACAGTTATTGAATGATCTGCCATCACAGCTTCAGTATTTGTACTCTGAATAATACAGTTTGACGGTGAAATATTCACAAGACTGACATTCAAATTATCTGCCATTGATGCGATGACCGTAGACTGCAGGTATTCTGTAACATTACAGACAAAACATATGCACGTTTGGAACTTAGTCCTGTAGTGCTACCCATCTGATAACCGTGTACTTAGACACATAAATGGCTATAGTGGGAATAAGGTCAAATACAATGACCACAATTAATACACATGAGTATTTCACAAAGCACTAAATAAACATCACATTATCACACAGGATTAAACTTGTTCCAGTTATCACTCTTACAACTTTCTAGCAGTACTATATACTACACAGTAGGTAAATTCTTTTTAATAAAGTAATGGTACTCCAATTAAAAACACGTTCTAGTCGCTCGAGGCAAACTGTCAAACTGAGGAGCTGTCTTCATCTCAAATAATATATTTGTACCAGAGGGACTGGATGGAATTAAAAATATAACCGCAGCCCTACATTTTATGACGAATTTGAACACTTAAAATGTTATTTTCCAAATCGCCCAGGGTAATTTAATAATTTTTGTCTGTTTACTACTACTACTACTACTACTACTACTACTACTACTACTACTACTACTACTACTACTACTACTACTACTACTACTACTACTACTACTACTACTACTACTACTACTGCCACCGCTACTGCTATTACTACTACTACTACTACTACTACTACTACTACTACTACTACTACTACTACTACTACTACTACTACTACTACTACTACCCCCACATTGTGTGCTTTATGTCTCAGCTCTGTTCCCTTTGGTGTTGGCGACTAAAGATGAATGTCCTGAAGGGTGGTTTCATGCCAGTCACAACTGTTATCTATTCGTAGATAGCAATGCTGTTACAAGATCTAGTGCAGATCAGCATTGCAAAAGTGTTGATGGATTCTTAGCTAAGATTGACTCAAAGGATCAAATGGTAGGCAACATGTGTAACCAACTGACAGACCGTCACTCTTGTTTATGTGTTGAGGGTGGAGGTGGGGGTGGAGGGGGGGGGGATTTTGCAGGCGATATTGCATGGATAGATGCCAGTTTCTCAGCAGAATTTGGTATTTGGTCGCCTAGGTGTATCAGTGTAAGATGGGCGAATGTCTATCATTGACATCCATGATGAAGTAAGATTTTGCAGGCGATATTGCATGGATAGATGCCAGTTTCTCAGCAGAATTTGGTATTTGGTCGCCTAGGTGTATCAGTGTAAGATGGGCGAATGTCTATCATTGACATCCATGATGAAGTAAAATGCTCTGACATTTCCATTTTTAAAAATGGGAATCATAATAATAAAAATAAACATAAAAATAGCACACACGCACACGCGCACACGCGCGCACACCCCAATTCATCAAGTTGGCCAGCGGTCGTGAGATATAAATATTAACTGGAATGCAGATATTATTATGCCACTTTGAAATACAATAAAGCTATTTAACATACATAACCTACATATTGAAATTCAGAAACAGCTCAGAGAAAAGATGGCCAGTTATAATAATGAGTACTGGTGGATAGGACTGACGAGACATGTAGGATTTGATGGCAAAGAAACCTGGACTTATGACAATGGCATGCCATATAATGCCGATTTGTAAGTATAGCCAACATGTAAATATAGAAATAATACCGGGACACCAGTCACTGTTGGTGCTATGATGATATACAAATAGTAAACCTAGATATATAAAATCTATCTATAATAATGATGTTATTGAGAGGAGGGAAGGGGGCGGGGAGGAGGAAGAGTAGTAGTAGTAGTAGTAGTAGTAGTAGTAGTAGTAGTAGTAGTAGTAGTAGTAGTAGTAGTAGTAGTAGTAGTAGTAGTAGTAGTAGTAGTAGTAGTAGTAGTAGTAGTAGTAGTAGTAGTAGGGGTAGCGGCTGGGGGTAGCGGCTGGGGGTGTGTGAGAGAGAGAGAGAGAGGGGGGGCAGGGATCGGGGTGAGGGAGGGTGGTGTGGGGTGGAGTAGGAGGGTAAGAAAGTTTTGTCTGTGACCTCGTGTATTATTCTATACATTGATTCATTAGAGATTGGAACAAAGAACCACAAAATGTGAATGATGATGAAAACTGCGCCGCCATGAACAGTCAGGGAAAGTTTACTGACGATTCTTGTGATTCCGTGAATGGATTTCTCTGTAAGAGTGTGCGTGAGTATTAACACTAATAGCAGCTTGGGCTTAGTGGATATTAGGACAAAATCGAAAGTCATGAAAATAATATTTAAATAGGGCCTAATAATTGTCAGGCACACAATGGTAACCTCGATAATGCAGGTTACCCTGTGGGTAGTGAGACAATACCGGTCCGAATTGGCCCAGTATTTGGTCTAGTACCGACCCAGTACATTTCGTTATCAGGGAACTTCCTATTGAACTTCGTTTATGTGGGAAAGTCACTTAATCAAATGTTTAACTTTCAAGAATATTATTAGGCAATATTTAAGATCTTATTTTAGTGTATCCAGTCTTCTTTTATGCTTTGATAATGCCAAGAGCACTAATAATTTAATTTGTAAAATATTTTTAACTTAATGCATGAAAAGAATGTTAATTAAATACGGTATAATACTACTGCTGATACAACAACAGCAACAACAACAACAACTACTACTACTACTACTACTACTACTACTACTACTACTACTACTACTACTACTACTACTACTACTACTACTACTACTACTACTACTACTACTACTACTACTATTATTACTACTACTACTACTACTACTACTACTACTACTACTACTACTACTACTGCTGCTGCTGCTGCTGCTGCTGCTACTGCTACTACTACTACTACTACTACTACTACTACTACTACTACTACTACTACTACTACAGTTCTGACAATACAGTAAGTGACCCAAGGACCTCTACCTTTTAACTTTTCACATGAAACTAAATTTTCCTTCTAGCCAACCACAATATGAATGTATGTTACAGATTTGGAGATTCTATCTTCTTGCATCTCAGAGTTATCGACAAAAATGCGTAATTCGATATGAACTAAGTGACCCTGTGACCTCGATGATTGGCATTTTTACCTCAAACTAAAATCTTTCTAGCCATTTGTATGAATGTATTTACCAAATTTTGTGATTCTACCTCATGATTCCGGCAATATCGCTCGGATAAAGAGACAGACAGACAAACAGAGAAAGAAATAGACAGACAGATAACCAAACAAACAGATGGCATCAACCATAATACTGACGCCGGCTTTGGTGGCATGAATAATAATAATAATAATAATAATAATAATAATAATAATAATAATAATAATAATAATAATTTAGTGTATTAGCATTTGCTCGTTTCCATATATACTTGTACTAGACCATACATTTTCTCCAGAAGGAATGCCTTGTCCTGTTGGATGGGTAATGAATAATGAACGCACAACATGTTACTATCCCAGCAACCAGACAGCTGTGTCTGAACAACTGACATGGACTGCTGCAAACTCTGCTTGTCAGGCTATGAAGATCAATGCAAAACTGCTGGATATTCACACACCAGCTGAACTGGTAGGTCTTATAATGTGACATATATCCAAATATGTGGGTATACGATTCTCCTATGATAATTTGTAAGTATTTGGATTCTGGTACTACTGTCTACCAACCAAGTTTGTTCTCTCACAATACGGGTATATGCCTATTATTAGATTAAACGTAATATCCGTTATCAGTTTTCTTAGTCTTTACTGGCAGATAGATGTCGAGACGTTATATCAGCAAATTTGAAGGACGACTAGTATGCTAAAGTGAATCCCTTGCTGTAAACAACAACAACAACAACAACAACAACAACAACAACAACAACAACAACAACAAGAACAGCTTTCAATGTCGTCAAGCAAATAATAAAAATGGTTAGATTTGAGAGCTCTCTGTGTGCATAAGTGATGCAAAACGGTTCTATACATTTATATCATCTAGATGCGGTAAAATACCAGTGTTATCTGCACAGTAATGTTGCATAACAAAAGTCGTGTTTCGACTCATGAGTTTAATAACTGAATGTAATCATGCTCTGCTCTTGAGACCAAATTTCAATGCAATACTAATAATTCTGCATGAACCTACAATTACCGCTATAACACCAGAATAGGGTAATAAAAATCATGAGCCCCCACCCATCCCCGTCCACCCCCTCCTCCACATATATGTATGTTTTGTCCTCTGCTAAAATCTTAACCTTATAGTCTACTAGCCAGGAGGATGAACCTTGAAATGTTGAGTACTGTAAGGTTTCGTGTTAGAAATGCAATATATAGGTCCTAATGACTCAGAAACTGTCAGATGCTAATTGACATACTTAGCATATTAATTATGTTAAATCACTAAATTAAGAATATCTTCTTGAAGAAGCTACCTAGAGACGTTTTGGTGTCTAGACACATTTTTCCAGGCTCAAGGAATCTATCTAGCATAGTTTCAGGCTCATACCATCCATTCAAATGTTTGAAATCAAATAAAGCCGGCGTGCATAATGAGGTCAATCATAGAATCTTCATAACTCAGAAACCATTGGCGATAAAGACTTTTTTGATGGCTGCACCCACGTTATCAACCCAATCCAATAAACACAATGGGGCCTTATTTGTGGGCAGAGTATCATTTAATACTGAATTTTCAAGATGCCAATACTAAGACATATTATGATAGTTTATACAATGACATCAATCTATTACAATGAAACCTGTCTATGGTGAACACCATATGGACCTGAAAATTATAGCTATAGAAGATGGTCACTTTAAAGAACTGATTTCACTTGATAAATAGCTAAATGGCTTTTGTCGCTAAAAGATGGCAGCTCCTTAAGACGGGTGGCCCTACAAACACGCATTTCAGTGAACCATTACCTTTTGGCTCCAAAAACCATATGATCACTATAGACATGTTTGCCTGTAGTACCACTCACACACGCACGCGCGCAGGGATGCACGCACGCACGCTCTCTCTCTCTCTCTCTCTCTCTCTCTCTCTCTCCCATTTGTCCAGATTCTCTACTAATTTCCTTCTGTACCTCATCTGCTTTATCATCATCTCGTTGTATCAATGAGTACATGTAACCTCTTTCGCACACATAGTAACTGGTACATGACAATCCATTTGCTACACAAATGAACTTCCAGTTGCATGACATACACAACACTCGACAACTGCAGCTAATGCCTTCCATAAGATTTTCAGGTGCGATTGGTTCCTCTGACAGAACTGGCATCACTCGTTCATTTTCATGAACTTCTCATCTATACTCAGTGATTTGGACAGCAGGAGAGTCAACCTATGTTTACTGCCTTCCACAGCATCATTTGGAGATGTGCTTTCTGTCATGTCTGGATATGGAGGGTCAAGTTGATGTCTGTTGGTGGAAGGAACTTCAGAGCTGGAGGATTCTTTCACTTGCGAAAAATCTTATACCTAGCGGTATTCATGGGATCGCTCTCGCTCTTATGGTAGTAGATTGCTAGAAGAAGGTGGTTTCAGTTGTTATCAGGTTGCTCTGAGTGGCGTCCTCCTCTCTCAGATCTGTGTCTAGTCCAGTCTCGCATCCTGAGAGTGCATGCATGCCGAAGATACTTTTGCATTTCTCCCAGCGGTTGGTGACAGAGGCATTGAGGTCGAGCATGGAGCCATCCCACTTCTCCATCTGAACAAGGCAAAACACGTCAGCTGTCCAGCACCAGTCTACGAGTAGCACGCACACATCTGTATTATCACTAAGGATGCGTATAATCCAAGTTCCGTCTGATGCAGCTTGCAGCACATAGCTGATGAGAGATGGGTCTGCTTCATCGTGCCGCACAATACTACCAGCTCGGTTCACAAGTTCAATGTTGCTACCAAGATCACGTGTGTAGGGTAGTTGTGAGAGATGCCACTTGATGTTCTTGTATTTCAGAATGTCATCATGGCCAGGTATGTCTGAGTTCAGAGTCAGCTGATATCCCGTCAAGCCCTCCCCAGCTCTGCTCTGCCTCTCGTGGTCGTTTGCGCTGACGCCATCGTGCCAACCAAAGATGGCATACGTTTCTGCTTCTCTGTATCTGGTGAGAAATATTTCATTCTGTTAGCAACATCGCCACTGTCCCTGGAGATGGCCAGACAAGGTGGTAGAACAGCTGAGAAGCATCAAACAGCAGAGTGTCGGGAAGAGTGCTCTTTATGATGATGCTATGGTGGTTGACCAGCACCGACTTATTACCCCTTTGGAGGCACCCATACTTGCCCGATGAGTGACGCAGGCACAGGGCTCAGCTCATACTTGAAGACAGCAGGCAACTCGAGGTTCCTCTTCTATCCAATGACAAGGAGATGGCGAAGAATGTGGATTCCAGTTCATAGACAGTTTTGCTTCTCATTTTCACACAATGCTTCAGTACCTGCATAGGCTTTACTTTTTTCTTGATCGGATTGTGAAAGTCATCAGGGAGAGATGCAACAAAAGCTTTACAAATGTTCTGTCAAATCTCGATGGTATCCTGTACGTTGACATCTCCTGCAGACGCCACACGTCCACTGACGATGTATAATGATGTTCATTGTTCAGTCAGTGGTTGAGAATGCCTCCGCAGATCGTGCAGTATCTTTTGTCGGTCCTCTCTCTCCAGCTCCCTTCTTCTCCCCCTTCTTCTTTGTGCTTGCCAAGTGCAGCAATAGTTTCTCTATCAGGGCTGTAATGTTCTCTTATGGCGATGGACAAATGAGAGCAAACACCGAGTGACTCAATCCAGACAGCAACTTCTTCACGGTTAGTGGTGATACTATTCATCCCGCCAGCTTGATTGATGTATGTCTGCTCCCAAAACTGGTCACCAGATACAATGGCAGCTCCTACAGCGTGACGACAAGCATGTGTTCCACCGAGAAGATCCATCTCGCCATCTGGTGGTAAGTGCTGCATGTTCCACAACTGTCAGATGACGTACCACACATGATGATGATGGCTAGCTGCAAAGAAATATGGGAGCATCATCCCCGGGCTGTGCTGTTCACGTAGTAGCCAATCGCCATCATATTGAGCCTTGAGGAATTGGCGTGCAAGCATGGTTGGGGTGATAATGCGGGCTGAGTTTTCCTGTGTGATGCGCTTTTGCCTTCCCGAGGTATGCAACAATATTTTCATGACTTTTCTCTCCCTCCTGCAAGAAATCATGAAGAATTGCAACGACAACCATACAAAACGGAAAGGCAGTGACAAACATATGAAATGGAAAGGCACTAATTGCCTTTGGCCATGCCTTTCCATTGAAGATACTGGAGATACCTCCGTATGCAGCACAAACGAGCTCCTCAGCACCCGTAGCTTTCATGTTATATCTGCCTGTACCAATGAAAGACATCAAGGTATGCATCATTCCTGGTCTATGAACCACACTTTTCTATCACACAGGATTGTGCCACTTGATGACGCAGGCGGTGATGTAGAGCTACATGTTCATTGTCAGCTGGACATGGAGCATGCCAAGGCTTTTAGCATCTGGTCGAGGTAAGCCATGGTAGTCAGGACAGTGTCTGGATGAGATGGAGGGGGTTGATGAGTGGACTGAAGACACAGAGTATATTGGATGTGCCAACCTGAACACGGTCCTGGAGGGCATTTAATCCAGACCATTCAATTGGATTCTCAGAGTGAAGTTGGGAGAACTATGCTGCATCCTTACTCAGGGCAATGGCTAAGCTGGCTGAGAGTCGTTGGATGTCAGTCTGAGCTGGAAGCCCCTCCTAGAGAGCCGGGTGGTTCTTCATCTTCTTTGGTCCAGTGTAATGCTCAATCTGGAGAGATCTTTGAGTGAGGTTGCTTCTGCCTTTTTCAGACGAGGAATCTTCAGCTGCATCACATCAGTAATAGCTCTGCCAGGGTTTATGATTCCCGCTAGATGCTGTGTGAAGCCTGTTGCCATAGCGTGAGTGGTGCGACGCCAATTCGGAGTGAAGACGATTAAGTCATACGTGTCACACCGGCTGAATATCGGCTGTTGATTTCTGCGTTGATACTTCTGATCAATCGGTCAACATCGTCATCATCAGCAATGAGAGGATGCTTGACCAAGTTCAGAGACTTGTTACCAAACTTTCGAGTCTTCTAAATGCAACACTACAATCTCCTCACTAAATTACTCAGTGAAGTGGATGAGCATCTACTTTCCCGTTAGATGGCCACCATTTTGCATGTAAACAGTATACAGTTCAGCTACTGCCAACGTAGCACACACGTTAGTTTTCATATACTTAATTTCATGCTTCAACAATTGATCAACACATGATTTATACGATTCATCCTTGGTTGAATCGATGGACACCTTTCTGAATTTATTGTAGCAATGAGTGTGATACTGAGCATCCACTGCAGGAGGGTTGATTTGCGCACCAGTGACTCTAACATCAACCATTCTGGAACAATCATCTGCGTGTACTAGCCATCTGTATATATTCCTCAATGAAATTAGGAATGTCGAGTACTATAAGGCTTTATCTTGCAAGTGCAATGTATCTGTCATAACGACACATAAAATGCTGGATGTTTCTAGATAGATTCGTTGTGCTTGAAATTATTTGTGTGGACATCAACACGAAGTTCTATCTTTAGTGGCTGCCACGTTATTGCAACATTATGATTTACCTCATCTTGCATTGTGGCCAAATAGAGTGCATGCAGTTGGATGTGTGTGGTGAGCCCGCGGCGACGTTCGATAAATTCCTTTGGGTCAGAAACATGGGTCTAGACATAAAAACCAAGTCTCTATCTTCAATGTTTGTGGAGTTCAGACAATTTTACGATTGACCTCATTTTCCACGGCGGCCATATTTGATTTTAAACAATTAGATCGGTGATATGAGCCTGAGACTACAAAATTAAATCTCTAGCTGGCTTACTAAGGAAGATATTCTTGATGGTTTTTAATATGCTAATTAGGTCAATTATGTAAAATGCTACACATATGGGGATTAGCATCCAGAGTTGGAGTCCTTAGGACCTATATATTGCATTATTTACTCTGATATGGATGTGTGTGCTGCACATGGAGTTTTTTATGTGCGTGCTGTTGTTGGGTGGTGGTTGCCATTTTCAGGAACTTATTGTAGGAGTTCATCTACAGTTTTTTGCCTCATAACTTTGTTTGGGAACAATGACACTCAATTCCCTTCACCAAGTTGATGTTGAAATGTTACAATACTTCAGACTCTCGAAAGCCTTTAATGCTTTGCCAAATCAGAAACAGATTGTTTGGGCCAAATGCAGTGTCTGCAATTAGTCTGCTTAATGATATGAAATGTGTTGCCACCAAAGTAATGCTTACTGTTCATATCGATCTTCTATTTTAAATAGGAGTATGTGACTACTGTTCTGCGTGTTCAACCACCGACCACTCAATCTTGGTGGACATCATTAAATCTGAAAGATAATCGGAAGTGGCACTGGGGAGGAGACACAGGTTCAGCGGCAATAGATCTGATGTGAGTTTTTCTACTGTTATTCATTATCTGATATTCAAACACAGAGAGAACACGAGGTTCAAGTACATTGAGATATAACATTTAAATTGTTGAGAATTCATGCACAATGGAAGTACTAAGTAAGTATTCACGTAATTGTTAAGATAAGGGAATTTTAACATACTCTGTCTGAATAGTTGAAGATAAAATGAAATATGGTTACTGAATATTTTATTATTGATCGTTTGCTCCTAAAGCTACAGTATGTAATTAGGCATATGGTTGGTTATTTGCTAATAAATATAAAATGTAAATATAAACAAATAATTGTCAGACTATGTTATATTTGGTTCTAGATACGATGATGGCAGGTCTCCACTAGTAGGAGATTCTGACTACCACTACCCAGCTAGGTTTTACCAATGCATTTAGTAACCATGTGACATATACGATATGGCTTGGTGTACAACCCCTGGTGATTCCACAGCCTTACATTCCAAAGTTATGGTAAAAATATGTGCTATCATTATTGACATAGAACAGCCAGAGGGGTGGGTAGATGAAAAGACAGACAGATGAGGAAATGCCTCTACAACTCAACTGACTAACTGGCCCTGTGTACATGCATGTACATGAATGTGCGTGTGTGCATGCATGCATGCACGGTGTCTGTTTTTCTTTGTCCAAATTGAATGAAAGAATCAACCGTTCACAGACAATAACAATATATATATATATATATATATATATATATATATATATATATATATATATATATATATATATATATATATATATATATATATATATATATATATATATATATATATATATATATATATATATATATATATATATATATATATATATATATATATATATATATATATATATATATATATATATATATATATATATATATATATATATATATATATATATATATATATATATATATATATATATATATATATATATATATATATATATATATATATATATATATATATATATATATATATATATATATATATATATATATATATATATATATATATATATATATATATATATATATATATATATATATATATATATATATATATATATATATATATATATATATATATATATATATATATATTTGCAGCCCATGGGCTAATGAGCCTAACAATCTTGCAGACGACGAGATGTGTGTAGTTACTTATAAGAACGGAATGTTAGCAGACAAGAATTGTGAACTGTTAGCCAGCTACATTTGTCAGAAACACGATGGTAATGGTATGTGTCATTATGAATTATCGTCGCCACCATTGTAGTCGTTGCCATCAAAAGGATGTTGCGTTGTCTAATATACTAGTTTCCATGTCTGGCGTAGCCAGTCCCAGAAGTAATGCATTGATAAAGTACATTATTTTTTTTATTCGACAAGGGTGCTTAATACGGTACACTGCGATTAACTAAATTTTGAGAAGTGTTTTGTACCGTGACGCAATCAATGGGCCGGTAGCCTACTCGTGAGGTAGCCTATATTGTCTATTATAACTTGCATGTCAGCGGACTGACTGTGGAAAACAATCACAGGTTATAGTTCGGCTTCATGGTACAGTATTAAGTCAATGATAGGCGATGAAACAAAATATCTATGATTGACATAGATATATAACTGTATTAATGTTTTGATTACTATGTCTTATCCCATGATGTATGCCATGATAACTGATATGAATTCTTGCATTCAGGCTGAATATAAATTTACACATCTCAGGTTTGCTCTTACTTGCGTAAATGATTTATGTACAACGACTACGCGCATTTGTGTACTAGTATGCCGTGCCAGTGCCATCTAGAGCCAAGATAACCATGTCCAAAAAGGTCAAGATCCAAAGGGCGGTTCTAATCTCGGAAACTATGAAGCTGATTGATAGCGAATCAATGCATAGTTTATTCTGGTGTCCTTTAGTGTTGCACTAGTAGAAAGGTTGGTAGTTAGATTATCAGAACTCACCATTCCCGTATACAGGCCTACATTTACATATGCATTGATAACACAGATAACCATTGCCCATGTTAATGCAGTTATGATACAAAAATAGATTGTTACAATGTTGTAGTCTGTGAATTGTGTTTGTGATTACACTCGCATTGATGATAGCGCTCTTTGACATTATAGTGTGGTTAATGATATTGTGGACACAATGGAGGAATCCAGTTTTAGCTCTGCCCCGCCTATCTTTAACTAAGCACCATCCACACTTCGCCCGTGTTAGGATCGATCGATCCCTGAACTCCATGACTATTAATTTCCAGAAAACTATGCAGCTAAGTTGTTGAATATTTTTTTAACTAATTTGACTGGGTGCCTATGACAGCAACAGCGTCCAGTTAAATTAGTTTCAAAATATTCAACATGGTTTTTTAAAAATAGTAAGGACATGCAGTGTTCAATAAGTTGCTATATGTGCTCAATAAATTGCAGTATATGTTCAATAAATTATGATATATGTTCAATAAATGGGCTATACACATTCAGATTGAATGAAATAATCTATACGATGGAACTAAACGTGCTTAGCTTTTTCATTCACAAGATACTACAGAATAACTTTTTAAACCTTTCACGCTGTATTATTCAAGGCTAATCTAATTATTCAATTTATTCCAGAGTTATGTATATTATGCAAAATCATTCTAAAGTAAATAATTTAGCTTTCAAAGACGTATTCAATATCGTGAATTATGGGATAGATTTTGAGTAACCACTCATAGTACTGCTTTTATCTTTACATGGTAAGCAGAAAATGACACCCACGTCAGACAGTCGTACTGAATCAACTCTTGATGGATTCCCTTGTCGACCATGATCACTTCAAGATTGAGCACGTTGTCCTTCTCCGCCAAAGGGTCTTGAATTTAAATCCAATTTCGCATATATTATCACTGAACTGCTCGACCATGTGGAGGAATCGTGCAGTTATCAACCATTGTATTGTGACAAGTGTCTTGGTTTGTCGTTGGTTCTAGCCAGCATCCATTATGTTCATATATATTTTTATAGCATTGAATATAACTTTTTTTAATTTCAGTTCAAATAAATCAATCAAATTTTCATATCAAATCAATCAATAATTGAACAAAGCGTTTTCATATTTTTGAATATTTTGTTATATATATAGTTGAAAACAATATATTACAATTTACAATGCTGTTGACAAGATGGTGTGAAATATGTACTAGTAGTCATGGAATATGATGATAAAGTTCAATGAAACACTCGGAAAATTCGTCTTATAGAATCAATCAATCAATCAATCAATCAATCAATCAATCAATCAATCAATCAATCAATCAATCGATCAAAAGTAAATTTAATTGAGAATTCTAAGATGTTGGATTTCTGACAATATTTTGCTGTCAGTATAAGACGCTTTCAGTAGAGCTGCGTGCGTGCGTGCGTGCGTGCGTACATGAATGCGTGAGTGCGTGTGTAGGAAGGTGTTTTTCTTTCTATTCATCGATTATCCGTTCCTAGAACTTCAATGCAAAGGTGACGTGTTGGTCATTTTGGTGCTGGTTTGGCTGGGTGCTGTTGCTGCCTATGTCAGCGGCGGGCGGTGCCCAGTCGGATTAGTTTCAAAATGGTCAACAGATTGGTTCTAGCTGTTTCTAATTAGGCTCCACCCACACTTTGTCTGTGTTGAGATCGTACCCTGAACCCAAGTACCTGCTCAAATTAGTTTAAAAAATATTTAATAGAAAGGCTATTAGCTGGGGAGGACATACTATTCGTACACACGACAAATTTTTGAAAGTGTATGACGGCCCTAGTCACGTCATCTGCAGTCGAACTGCTCATCAAGTGTTTAGCATTTGTCTGTTTTGTTTGACAGTTGTCTGTGATAGCAATTGCCTTCAGTTGAGCTGCGTGCGTGCGTTCGCGCGTGCGTATGTGCGTATGTGCGTGCTTGCGTGCGCGTGTGCGTCCGCGCTTACACGCCAAGGGAGACAATTACGCTCGCATCTGAATAGTTTTTATGAGTAGTTTGTCTCTCTTGAAGGGGCAATTTACAATTGTAAATAGGGTCTTGTTGGACGGGGTGTGTGTACAACTGGAATGTATATTTGTAAATATGGGAAGGGGATTTGTACAGATATCAAAATTGGGGTCGGGAAGGTTTTTGGAATAAGGGAATGGGGAGTTGTATAGTAATTTATCTTCTTCATATTTTAAACTTTATAATATTGCTAATAAGTTATATAATTTCTGATTATTATCTGGTATTATTATAGATATTTATTGAATATTTTAAATAAATAAATAAAAGAAACAATAAAATGAAAAGATAAAAAGAAAATATGGAAAGATGATGATATGTACACCCATGTGCAGCCGGTGTAAGGTCTGACCCAGTGGATGTCATTGTGGACCTCCTGTCTATGCAGGACTGCCACCACTGTTTCCGTGGGATGGTGATGTCCTGGGGCCGGTTGTTCGAACGTGTATTAGTTTATGCCTAGGCTTAAATACTAATACCGGCATACATTTCTTAGTTAATACATCCAGCTAATACCGTTGTTTGAACGAAATTTACGCCCGGACTTGCGTAATTATCTTTTAAGTCTTGGCCTAAAGATGGCCAAAATGGCGTCAGGCGGCCCTCGCTAGAATGTCACACAACTTTCTGTAATATAAATTGTATTTATTTATCGTGAACAGCGTATAATGCAACGCGTAATTACAACGTTGGCGTATGGAAGCGTTTTAAGGTTGCAATCATGGTGTTTTGCACTCTGCGTTTACACTCAGAAGGAAGGCATAACTTCTGCATTTTTTGTAATGAAAATACAATTAATGTCATTTACTTATGACGTAACAACAGTGAATGGTGCGAGTCATAACGTCATAAGTGTGGTGCCGTGTAGGTTCATTCTCCCGCCGGCAGCGGGTTAATCCTCCGTGACGCCGTAACGCCAGATAGTACGGTCCGATGGTGTTGCGAGAATGTGTAGGTTAGGTGGGTTGGGGAGGCTTCAAGCAGTTGATGGATCGAAAGCCATTACGATGACCACAACCGCACGCTTACGGACACGTTCATGTTTGCATACCGCTGCGCCCCATCCCCGCCCCTAACAAACACCACCACCACCACCCACCCCTCCCTGACACACACCACTCACTCTCAAGCCCCCCCCCCGCTGTCTTTCTCTCCCTCCCCCATGCTCCCCTCACCCTCACCCGCACACCCCACCCACCCAACCCCTCCTCTGTCTCCCTCCCTCCAACCCCTCTCGCGCGCGCTTGTGTACCCACACATGTAGCCTATACACGTGAAGGTGGTTGTTGCAGTGTATGTTTGACGTGTGTTGTAATAAACGTGTGAGAGAATACCGTGTTTAAAATAACTAAATAAAACCGTCATTAAGCAAAGTTAAATGAAACGTAAAAATAGAATTTGTGGAAACAATTGCCACGCATTATATCCATTGGCCGAGTTGTGGCTTACTACTACTACTACTACTACTACTACTACTACTACTACTACTACTACTACTACTACTACTACTACTACTACCGACACCGCCACCGCCACCGCTGCTGCCGCCGCCGCCACCACCGCTATGATGCAAATGTTACCGTAATTAGTTTGCTTATTTATCGTCATTTAAGCTTATTTTGAACACCACCACGTAAAGAAATGATTTAGCTCTGCAAGTCGTGTGCGGTGTAAGATTTCATATTTACATGGACAGATTTTATGTGCAACACGTCGAAAGGTTGCTAGACTTTTCCAGATTTATCGTGACAGATCAAAATCAATATCCGACAAATTATTTACACGAACTGATTTATCGTTTGCGACAGATCGGCTACGTCAAATCGGCCCAAAATCGTAGCATATATTTTCGCATTTATAAACCCCACTAATTTCGCGTTGTAACTAAAAACAAGCAAAAGAGACGATGGGCTGAAAATATATGAGCATATTGGGACATATTCAACATGATAAGCTAAATTCATCTTTCTTTATCCCATGTATAGCTGATAATGTGCTAAATATATGTGTTAAATATATGGTTTT